>JADNRV010000628.1:0-21123 GCA_015499995.1 Flammula alnicola
ACAGGCCCGACACGGTGAAGGTTGTAGAGGATGAAGTAGCCGTATGGACAGTGTTATTCAAGGATCCAGATTTCAAAGCTTCGTTCAGGTGAGCGACAAGAGCATGGGCGCCTTCCGAAGGTACTTCCTCGTAATCGTAGCGGCTAAAGAATGAGCGTCCGTAGATGGAGTAAATTCATTGAGGAGATCGTTATTCCGATCAATTATTGGGCGAGTCTTGTTAACGGCAGCGATATGTTCAACCAGCAAAATTTCAGACGAATCGCGACATTTAAATGCCTGCTTAACCTACCGATAACGGCCCAAAGTCCATCCTTCTCACGAATGTGATCAGATCCCGTACCAAACGATTCTTCGCCACAGATAGAGAGCCGGCCAGCGTCCATGAGGTTACCGAAGAATTTCCATCCTAATCGCAGAATGTTTTTCAGCCATATATTTATCTCAAGTAAGTGAACATTTACCAGTTGGAACTTCGAAATATTCGAGGCCCTTCTTCTGCGCAACGAGGTCAATAGCCTTGCTAGTAGGCATACTCCTGGCCAATCCCTTCACGCCACCCTTTTTGAAGTAGGGGATAGTATCTGCCCAGTGGGCGATGATGGCCACAGAGTCAGAGGGGGTGACGAACGCGCCCTTTCCATAGATCATGTTTCGGTCTCCATCTCCGTCACTGGCAGCGCCGAACTCTATGCCGTTCTTCTCAACGGCTTCCACAAGGGTGTGGGCATACGTCAAGTTGGGGTCAGGGTGACCTCCGCCAAAGTCAGGAAGAGGAATACAGTTTTGAATGGATGATTCAGGGAGACCAAAGGATTCCACGAGGAGGGCTCGCGCATATGGGCCGGTGACGCCATTCAGGCCATCAAAGAGGACACGGAAATCGGATTCATGTTCGTCGAGGAATTTCTTGATAAGGGGGAAATCAAAGATGGATTCCAGTAATGTGATGTAGTCTGCCACAGAGTCAATGATGGATACTTTGGTGGGTCCGAACGTGAATTCTCCGACTTTAGAGAGATCGAGCTATCAAAATGGTGAAAAGGAGGCGATGTTGCGAAATTTCGAGCACACTTACTGGGGGGGCCTCCAGGACTTTGTAACTTTTGATAGTTTTGGTTTTCTCGTAGATCTGGTTTGTGACATTTTCTGGAGCGGGTCCACCATTGGATACATTATATTTGATACCAAAATCGGCATTGGGGCCGCCAGGGTTGTGGCTTGCGGTCAGGAGAATTCCGCCAGTGGCCTTATACTTCCTGATCACGTTCGATGCGGCGGGAGTAGATAGGATAGCATCCTTTCCTACAATGAACTTTCCAACACCGTTGGCGGAACCGATTCTAAGAATAGTTTGGACGGTCTCCGGTGAGAAATAGCGGCCGTCTCCGCCAATGACGAGGGTCGAGTCTTTGACTGCGATAGAGTCAAAGATGGCTTGGACGAAGTTCTCTGTGTAATTCTAATCGATTGTTAAGCAATGATAAAGTATTTGGAGAGCGCGATCGTACCTCCTGTTGGAAGACTTTGACTCTGTGCGTCATCGTCAGTACGCGATTCCGTGAACATCAAGACCGTGCTCTGACCGTTTCCTGAGTCCAGAAGTACCGGGTTTCTGACCCTCAAAGGGCTTGGTTGGAATGTCCTCTACTTTGAAAGACATGATGGTGATGGATAAGGTGAAAAGAGTTGGAAGCCCTGCTCGACTCCTGTATCGATTAGGGTTGGGTAAATAATTGTTTTTTACTTACCGCTGAATTATTTACCGGTAAGTTACCGGTAAGTTACTGGTAAGTTACCACTCCGATGGAGCTGGGATTTCGGCTGGTAAGTTACCTAGGTCACGTGCATGTGGCCAAGCGCAGTCCGGTGTAGTGGAGAACGAGAGGTTGGCATAGTAAAAGCTTCACAACACTCAAGTATGGTTTTAAAGCTGTAAAGTGGTCTTTGGCATTATGATTTTCATTTTTACTGCCCAGTATTAATTCAATCAACAGAAAATAATAAAAAACGAAAAATTGACCACGTGACTGGTAACTTACGGTAACTTACTAGTAACTTACCACCCCTCTGAGGGAAGAAAAATTTTGAGTGGTAACTTACTGGTAACTTACCGCCCTCTGAATTACTTACCCAACCCTAGTATCGATGTCCCAATTTATGATGTCAGATAGTAGTCATGTGATCGTTCCTCATTTGACTGTCACCGGCGATTTTTAAGGGGCTATGATTTGAGTTTGACACACATTTCCCCGTGCCGTGCTATCGAGGACTGTACCTATCTATCCGTCTTTGCTTCTGCCTAGGATTAACTTGATAGGTCCTGGGATTCATAATACATCCTGAAATTGAACTTTTGAAGGCCAACATGAAACATTTTTGTCAAGATTGCGGGAATATGAACACACGTTCGCGTCAATTCTGGGCACGCGCACCTCTCGACACTGTGACTTTCCGTCTCTTTCCGTTCGAACGTTGTTCACCACAGTGCCAACATCAAACTATCTCTTGATCTGCCAGAGCTGTGGTCTCGAGCGTCTCTTGATTGCGAAATTCTCGGGCAAATCCAGGGGTTCCTTCGGCGGGACTTGGCGCACCACTTGGACGATAGGATTTATCTTGCAAGCAAGAACATAATCTGCATTCTTCAGGCATGTAGCAAGGACGATACATGGTACGTGCATTGTGCAGCACGCAGGTACTCCTTCTCATTTGGCGCTTTCTCTCACCCATCAACATCAACCGTGGCGACTGCTCTCACCCCTGCTCTGTTCTTTCTTGACACGATTCCTCATTAACTGTCAGATCCTCAGATTGTTTTTCCGTAGCTTCTGTCAAAGAGCTACTACCCCACCAGCTTTTCTTGATCGTCGAAACGAACGACACCTCATATCCAAAGGGCTGCTTGCGACGACATCTGGAATAGTCTGAGCCTCGAATCCCTGGCAGTTTAGAAAATCGATGGCCGTTCGAAATACATGCAGCAGGGCTACTCAAGGCCCTGTGCCCTTGATGATAGGGTCGCCTCAAGTATTTATTCTTTATCGCTTCCCCTCCTGTCGCTTTGGTCTCCATTCAGTCGCCTTATCCTTCAGTCGCCCTATCCTCCAATTAGCGATACGTGCATGCATGCAGTAGGGTCTTTCAGGTCTTCCGTTATCGTTCGTGAAAACAAGGACTTATATTTGACCTACCGTACTGCGAGATAGAGTTAATATTTATTGTGACATGGTAGGTAAGAGTCCCATGGCTGCTTGTTCCGGACTGTGTTCGGATGGGTTGTCACATGTCACATGTCAATGGTTGTCAGCATAACAAAATCACAGGATCTCTTATTTATTCCTGGGTTATACAGCGTTGTAGGGTTGCGGAAAAAACTCCGAATAAGTTCCCAAGTGTAAGTTACAATGTAATTTACATGTAAATTACCTATTTCATGCAAATCCAGAAATCGGCCTTGCATTTTATGCATAAAATTCTCCCACGTGATTTATCTTGTGCAGACGGCCGTCAAAGGAGGAGGTACTGGTTATTATACAGGATGAGGCTGAGCACCTGGGAGATACTTTCGAGCTCGGCGAGCGGGTCTAGAGATGTTGGGAGGTGGTTCGAGCACGGTTGGAGCACGGTAACCTTATCAGATAACAATTTCTGCAGACAATAGGCGGAAGTCACGTGTTTTGGCGTGGGAAAATATAGCCTTGTAAATTACCATGTAAATTACATTACATGCCGTCCAAAATTGCGGACTTTGTAAATTACATAGTTACATGTAGGTCGAGGAATAAGTTCCGCAACCCTACAGCGTTGGTGATGGTGGAATTATGGCGAGCAGCTTGTTCAACATGTCCATACTAATGTAAATTAATTCAATTCTTGAAGGACTCGGAAGAAATCAATTACAACTCCACCGTGAAAAGATTGTATTGGGCGCTATTCCATGTTTCACAGGCATGCTTAGAGAAAGGATTATTTCTCCAAGCATGCAAGCTAGATTTCTTGGAGCTTGAAGACAAGGAATAGTGGATATTTCTATTGCAGGCTTTGCAGCGGCATGAGCACTAGTAATATCTTTCAAGTTGTTGGGGGCAGTGCTTGTTTCCTTCTTCATTGAACAACATCTAAACTACTTAGGCTCGTAAATTGAAGGCGTGTAAAATGCTGAGGTCGCCCGCAGTTAGTTTTACGCACGATGTGGAGGTGCCGAGCTTACGCGCAGCTTACTCGGATGATGATGTAGATGACCGGCATCGGGCCCATTATGATCACCTTGGCTGTGCGCATAAATGTAGAGCGTGCCTTGCAGGCGTACTACATCCTTTTTCCTACCCCCGTCTTCCCCTACTTCATCTCCTTCACAGGCTGTCTTGTAGATTCGTTCTCTGGTAGACTTCAAAATGACAGCGATACACCTTCTTGTCCTCATCCATGGAATGTGGGGAAACCCCGAACACTTGGCAGAACTCGCACACATCGCTCGTGAGACACACGACAGTGCAAGCTCAGATGGCACGACACTCCACATATTAGTTGCGGAGACCATAAGGGAGGAGTCAACATACGATGGAATAGACTGGGGAGGAGAACAGATTGCCAGAGAGGTGCTCACCTTCGTCTCATGGTGTAGAAATGCCCGATTACTAATACTTATATTTTCCCTTTTCCTGAGGTTGTGGACACCGTTAAAGATCTCGAAAGCAGAGGCGATCATGTCGTTCGCTTCTCTGCTACAGGATACAGTCTGGGTGGGTTAATTGCACGATATTGTATTGGGTAAGTGCTGCTTGCACAAGCCACTATTATCAGCTAACCTTTTTTTTATCTCGGTTCAGAGTCCTACATCAACAGGGCTTCTTTGAGAATGTCGAGCCAATAAATTTCAATACCATTGCAACTCCCCATTGTGGATTGCCCCGATATCCATCTTTATTTTCCTCGATTGCTTCGGCTTTGGGTCCAAAGCTTCTTTCACGAACTGGCGAGCAATTCTACTGTGTCGATAAATGGTCACCGAAGGGCCGACCGCTGCTAGTAGTAATGGCAGATCCTGGTATGCTAGAAATGTTACCTTTTAAAGTCTCGACGCCAATGATTGTTGTGCAGATCGTATTTTCTACCAAGCGCTAAGCAGATTCAAGCAAATTAGAATTTATGCCAATGCGTAAGAGTTTATATGCCAAAGTAATTGTTATTTTTTACTGACATCACCTTCAGCATCAACGACACAACGGTACCCTACGTGACAGCGGCAATCGAAACTTTAGACCCCTTTGCAGAGCATGAAACCAACGGGCTTGAGATGTACGTTGCGAGCTTTATTTCCTACAAAGACCCTGCCATTACTCACTGTCGTCTTCGCAGCGAGTTCCAGGAAAACTATTCCCGTATTATTCGAGAATATACTCTACCAGAAGTTCCTCCCCCCAAGCCTCCCAAACCTACCGTCCTTACTCCTGATTGGTTCAAAAGCCTAAAGCCTTCAAGACCAATTGTACCGCCATTCCTTCAATTTCGCTTTCCTCTGAACCTTGTCAGTATTTTCGCGCCTATGTCGTTAATCACTCATGTCAATACGACATATTCTAGGTTTTATACAGCCTGTTGCCTATCCTTATTCCCGTATTCGTTTCAATGGCAATTCTCCGGTTGTCGCTTGCCACGCGGTCTTCTCGCGCCCGAATAAAGATCCTTGAACAAGAGGCACACGGTGGAGGCAGACAAACCCTCCTCAGCATGGTCGATGAACTGGAAAGGGAGGTCGAAGAGGCCATGGTGGATCTCATCGACAACCCCGACCCGTCGCCTGTCTATCAAGCAGTAGACTCGAAGGCGCACCCCATCATCACTCCTACCCACAAGAAGATCGCAAGTTGGCTTAATACGCTGCCAATTAAAAAGGAGCTTGCGTTTTTCCCTGCCGTACGGAACTCGCATGCAATGATTGTCTGTCGCGATGTTAAGCGTTTCGAGCTTCACCGCCAAGGAGAAAGTGTTGTTAGACACTGGGCTACCTCCTTCGTTCTTTGATGTGTTTTGAAATCTTCTAGACTTTTTTTCGACGTTGTACGTGCGAGTAGCAACATTTATGGGACCCTCATATCTTAATATTCTGTCCATTGATATACCAGACTTATATTGTAGATTGTAACATAAGTATACATACATGAAATTCTCTTCTATTACATTCATAACTTTCCTTCCGATTTATGGTCTCCGAACATCTCCGTGAATGCCTTACCAATCTCGGGTATCATGTCTTCGGTTACGACGCTTCTGCCGTACTTGGCAAACGCGAGACGACTAGCGGTACGGGTGACCATGCTTCCCCCTACAGCCGCGAGGAGGGGAACACGCGAAGCAGGTAGTGAACGATCCCTAAACAATGTGAATGGATCAGCATTCATCGGTCTTTATTTCGATAAGACATTAGATGCTTACCCATAAGCACCATCCTCGTAACACCGTCCCCAGGCCATGAAAGCGCCAACTGACCCGCTCAGGACATCGCCTTGCCCTCCGCACCGCTTCAGACCACCTTCGACATCTACGTGTACCGTCTCTTTTGCCTTCTCTAACTGTGGAGCAGCATCTTTCATCTGGCTCGCTGCAAGGTCCGCTTCCTCTCCCGTCGAGTCGGTCGAAATAATATCGCTGGGTCCTTTCTCAAGCACCGTGACACCGCCGAGCTTTCGCGAGACTAAGGATGCCCGTTGGTCGGGAGGTGTCTTAGGGTCGACGCCAACTTGTTCACTGAGCCGTTTGAATTCAACGACGTTGGGAGTGACAACTGCACGGCGGTAGCCCTTGATGATGGATACGTCTTGGCCGATCATGTACAGACCATCCGCGTCGAGGACGATGAACATGCCGCGTTCCCTTGCTATGGATACGGCCATTTTCGCGAAAGACTGCATGTAGGCCTCTCTCCCCAATCCTGGGCCTACGATGAGAACATGTAGACGCGCTAGTATTGACTGAAGCTCAGGTTTGACTTTGTCCGATGATCTAACAGTAGCGTATGACGTCTTGGAGTTAAAAATATCGATAGGAATGAGCCTACATGTGTTCATTGAGGATGGGGTGGACTATGAGGTCGGGGGAATAGGATTTGATAGCGCCAGCTGCTGTAGGCGAGCAGATAACATGTGATAAGTCTACACCCTAGAGGAGACGCCGTAAGTAACATCTTGCGACGGAGTCAAGTAGATCACTGTACGAATCGCAAGGCAGAGATGGCCGCGAAGTAGGGTGCCCCTGTATAGCTACGTAAATTAGAGAAGTTCGTTAACGATATGTTCTGATATTGAAGAAACGAGATCACTACACACTCTAATGCGCCTCCCAAAACCCCAACACGGCCTACACGAAATTCGCGTCAAGTCTCCAACTTGCTGAGGAGGTTTCATGGGCTCGACTGACCGGACTGGCCCTTGTAAAGCGTGCCATCCAAAGGAGGAATCAGCTTTTTGACCTGTTCGATGATTGTACGCGAAATCGGCATTGGTTGTTGGTTGCAAGCAAAAGCGTTTGGCAAGGCCCAGCCATGACGCCAGAGTACGTAAGCGAGTCGCACGACTCAGCCTCTCGGCTGGCGCCTTCCTTGACCCGCTTTTTCAATTTTGCGACTGATTTAGGCCAATGTAGGTCCCAGCGGACTCATGCTCCAAGTTTGACTTTCCTGGCTTTCTCCAGCGCGCTTTCCGTTGAAAGACCCGAATTCGACACGAAGGCCTTGTTATTGTGGACCAGATGGGGATCGCATTGTTCGCTGTGCCAGAAATAGGTTCCGCATGGCCTGGGGAGGTAACCATCCAACGGCCAGCATATAACTCTCACAAAACAACACATAAAGACCTTTATACCGTCAACTACAGAAGACATGCTTGTATCTTGGATTATAGGTTGCCCAAAACGTAACCCAATGCCGAATGGCCGTCAATGCCGCCTTGGAAACGGAAGAAAACGTTTCCATTTTTTTTGGCCTCCTTGGCCACATTATCAAAGCGCATAAACAATGGAGAATGGAATGGCTCCTGAGGCCTGAACCTGGGCCTGGGATGCTTTGCTTGGTTTTCGAAGCGGCCAATGCCTGTGCCACCGATCTCAGCGACCGATCCGAAATTTTCTGGCTCAACCGCAGTTTCGATTTAAAAGGGAACGGGACCGACGCTGCTTTCCCCACCTCCTGCCGACCTGCCCCTCTCCATCCCCACTCTCCTTTAATACTTATATCCCTCTTCACACTCTAACGCAAGAGTCGGCATGCGTTGGTCGGTTACTTTTGTTCTTCCCTTCCTCCCCCTCTCTGTACTTGCCGGCAAGTTTCACGAATCTCACTTTCGATCTCGGCATGCAGGCCATGCCCGCTCCATCCAAGCTCGTAACAACACCGGACAACCGACCTTCACGTTGACGGACATGTATACGGGACAGTCGTTTTTGGAGTACGTGGAGTCTTCATTCTTTGTGGCGACTGTAGCTTATGCGATCAATTCTTTTTAGTGACTGGGACTTCTTCTCCGATGCGGACCCAACACATGGAAGTGTCAACTACCAGACTCGTGACAATGCCATACAGAAGGGTCTTGCATTTGTTCAGGCGGACGGTACGACGGTCCTGAAGGTTGATGATTTCTCTACTGTCGCTGCGGGCGGCAGCCGTGATTCGTGAGTCAACTTTACAGTTCGGAACTCTGTCTATTGTTCTAACCCTGTGAATCGACCAGCGTACGCATCAGCACCAAGAAGACATACAACGGTGGTCTTTTCATCGCCGACTTCTTCTCAATGCCACACGGCTGCAGCGTTTGGCCTGCCTACTGGTCAGTCGGACCTAACTGGCCTTCTGCAGGTACGATTCCTCGTGTCTATAATCCAGAATCCATGCTCACTCTATTTTTAGGAGAAATTGATGTCCTTGAAGGCGTTCATAATCAGGCAACCAATCAGTACACCCTCCATACGTCCGCGGGTTGTGAGATAGGAGCAAATTTCAACCAGAAGAGCGTCTTAGCCAACATCATTAACGACCAATGCCAGAGCAGCGGAACTGATAACCGTGGTTGTGCCTTCCTTGATACCAATACTCAAACTTACGGTCACGACTTCAACCTCCTTGGTGGAGGTGTCTTCGCCCATCAGTGGGACAATAGTGGGATCAAGATCTGGCGCTTCCTCCGAGGCTCCATTCCTGCAGATATCACAGCCAAGACACCCGACCCGTCTACGTGGGGCACTCCCGCCGCCTTCTTCCCATCAACGAACTGCGATATGGCTTCCCACTTCTTTGACCATTCATTGGTGATAGATACCACTCTTTGCGGAGACTTCGCTGGTGCGACATACCCGAATTCGGGATGTCCTGGAACATGTGCCCAAGCTGTTGCGAATAATACTAACTTCCAATGTAAGTTTCATCTCCTTGTTTTGATTTCATACACGCCGACGCTAATTGATTCTTCCAGTTGCTAAATGGCAGCTCAACTACATCGCTGTTTTCAATCCTTGATGGATTGTTTAATCAGCTGTTGTATTTTTATTTTTCTGGGATTGACTCGACTCGGATGGAAAACCTTCACATTAGAAATTTGGTCACTTTATGTCTTTTTACGCGATTTAGACGCTCGTTACGCTCGTTACACTATCTCATTGTTATTCGTTAGTTATAAGATTGCAATTTAATCTTTTACGCATGCGCTATTCTGTTTACCACTCAGTGCGCCTCGAGTTGCCTCGAGGTCGTTCCAATTCCAGTTATGTAAGTGGGACATCCAGACATCCAGCGTGCGGGGAAAGCCGAGCATTTCATTCCTTGAAACCACTGGGTCCAATGAGCTCCAATCCCGCGCTCCCGATTTCCGATAACGCTGTTCCTGTATGGCCCAGGAGAGCCTCCAAGGTGCGTTTGGTTCATCGAGTCGCGGGATGCGCTTCTGATCTCACGAGGATGTATGGGATTGTTGTTTGATGGCAGGCTTGCGCGAGCTGCAGGTAAGTAAATTATAATGTCGGGGCAAGGCTTCGGCGTGTAACTGCATCGGACCTGACGGCATTGATCTCGAAAGGCGCGATAAGATTCGGTGTGACGGATCAAGGTCTGCTTCTCATGCGATGCGGTGTGAATTGCCGCCCAACAGCAGCTGATTCTGGTCAATCTCACAGACCATGTAGCGGATGTAAGAAGAAGGGATACGCGGCCGATCAATGCACAGACGGGTGCGAGCAGTGTCGAGGCGCCCGCCTCCGATGCGAAGATGGCAGACCGTGTCGGCGATGCGTGGATATGGGCATCGAGTGCTCGGACAGCACAACCTTATCGGTACAGCGCCCTTTCACGCCGCCGCCGCCTGGGACACAACAGCAAAAATCCGCCGCCACGGGAAAATCGGCGACAACCCGCGGAAGCGATCGAGCCAAACTCGCGTGCTCGAACTGTCGAAGAGATAACAAAAAGGTGCGCGCTTGTTTCTTTCTGTCCGAGAGCATGCGGCTCATTCAAGCCCTTTCTTTTGCTTTCCTTTGGCTTGCTTTGTTCGTTACCTGAATGGCGGTCACGGCAGTGCGAGGACCAGCGCCCATGTTCGAGGTGTATAGCGCGGTCGGAAGAATGCATACATCTACTGCGTGGTCCGAAACTCGTCAAGCTTCGATGTGAAGGGTGTAGGCTGGATAACAAACGATGCGAGGAAAAGAGGCCGTGTCAGTACTGCATTGAAGGTCATAAGGAGTGTATTACAGCCCCTCGCAAAGGAAGAGGGCATGGTACCAGGGTGAAAGCCGTAAGTATCTTCTATTTTTATCTCCTTTGTGGTTCGTGACTAATGAATAGGACGATATGATATAGGCGTGCATGTCGTGCAGGTATCTATGGTTCTATGTCTGATCATCGGTTTTATTGTTTGTTAAAGGCTTCCTTTCAGACGCGACAAAATTCGATGCAATGGTGACAGGTGAATCGATTTGTCCGGGCATCGAGGCTTTCATCTCATATTCATTTCACAGACCATGTGCTTCATGTGTCAAGAAAGGCTGTGAATGTATCGAACGGGCATGCCAAACGTGTTCTCGAGATGGAAGAGCTACTGAATGTACTCATCGCGGACGACCGGATGCTGGGCTATCTGACAGTGGAGGTAATTACTTTCACGTCGTTGTATGCTTATTACAGCGAGATTAACATATCCCACTTCTTTTACCGATAGATACAATGGTCAAAGGTAATGATTATAGGCCATCCGGACTTTTTCAAACTCTACGCACGTCTACGCTCGTAATTAATGGTCAAGAGCTCCCCCAGTGGGCATCTCACGTTCCTGGACCCCATTCGCATCCTCTGTATCCCATGCATCCTACAATGATGCCCCAGCCTCAATATTACTTCCCTCCTCAGCAAACTGGACATTCCATGCAGCCAGCTTTTCCAATGGTAGCTCACCCAGCAGTCATCCCCGGCCCTGGCTCGCAGACAAACTATTACTATAATGATTTTTCGCGTTCTGGTACCTTTATGCATACCATGGCATCGAGCAGCCGTACCATTCCTCGCGATAATTGAGGTACTTTTAAGGTCAATTTAGTGTATGGATACTGTACCACTAGTTTAGTCATTCTGTCGTTCCATCCTGTTTCTAGCAACACATCATGTCTGTAGATTTATAGCACATTTTGTTTTCAGTTTAAAGTTGATCTAATCAATCACGATCGAACTTTGTTTAGCCAACGCGTTATTTGTCTAAAGCCTTGTCGGAGTTTGTACATTAATTATTGTCGTTGACAACGGTGATCGCGCGTTGTGAGTGTTCCACGACAGTCTCATCGAGAGACTGCCGCCTCCTCCCCAACCCCAACGACCTCCAGTTTCGTCTCTCATTTTCTTTCACTTTTCTGATATTTAATAGCGCACATTCCTTACATTTTGTATATTTTTTTCTCTCATGATGGACACCCCATTGTCCTCGGACGATCAGTGAATTTCCATCATTTGGCCCACCGCCCGGACAATTACTCAACCAGTTTCCATTGTTCACAGCAGCGTGCCACTAGTTCGTAAAGTCACCTACGCAGATAAGAAAAAGGTTCGTTGATCGCGTTCTTGGGTCTTATTTGTACACTTCTAAACGTGCTGCAGCGTAAACGGGCCAGTTCCAACCCAAAAGCGGAGTGCGTCTCTTTCTCTTATAAACCTCCAATACTCCAACCGACCCCATATATATTTTAGCTCCGATTCCGACTCCAGCTCCATGTCCAAATCTACCCCCTCACCTATGAAGAATAATACTAACAGCCCGAAGAAGACAGGGGCGAAGGTGCGCGACAGTATATTCTTAGAACGCGTCGAAAGTTTTCCTGACAAATTCTGGTAGACTCCTGCGAGCAGGGGTCCAAAGAAAGTTGACGTCAAGTACGTCACCAATCGTGTTGGCCATCGTATATCATCACTAACCGTACTATCTAGTTTGCCGGGACCGTCTCCAGTCAAACGTTCTCGACGCGACTCTGATGAGTCCATCAAGGCACCTAAAAGCAGGAAGAGCCATGTTCGCGCCGCCTCTTCGGTCAGCTCGCTTAAGCAGGTTGCTCAGCAAGTTGCGGACTCACCCTCTGGCCTCAAGAAGTCTGAGTCGGCCTCCAAGATACCCGACTCTGTGTCTAAAGCGCCTGAATCCGTTTCTGGCACTGTTCGAAAGTCAAAGCCCAAGTCCAAGGCGTTCGTCTCTATCCTTCTCTCTTTCCCTGTTTATCTCATGTCCAATCTAGCAAATCCGTCGCTGACGAAGAAGACTTTGACGATAGTGTATCTATCGCCGACTCTTCTATCAGCACCACCAGGATCCGCCGCAATGAGGGCGAGCGCATCGAATATTACAAGAACCAGCCCGAGTGCGGCAAATTGGAACCTCACTCCGCTCATTGTGTCAAGTGCAAAAAGACGGTAAATCTAGGTCGCAAACAGACCTATGCCGTTCGTCCATGGGAGCTCCATAGGATCCGTTGTGACCAGAAGGCGGGCCATGGTGTTCCGTAAGTTTTCCCATACAGTATTCGTTTATGTGGCCTTATTCGTCTATTGTGCGGCCAGGTCGACCCCTGTCCCTGCTGAAGAATCTCCTACTGCTGAAATGCCCGAGTCACCTTCTGTGGTGGCGTCTTCCTCGAAGCCTACCCCTGCTCGTCGCCCAACCGAAACCGAAAGGAAGGAATTCTTGGAGGCAGATAAACAAATCAAGCGGCTTGAGAAGAATCGTTGCCTGTGTACCAAATGCGATAAATGGATCGCCCTCTCTGAAACGAATGCGTACGCAACTGGAAACTGGATGAAGCACAAGGTCCAGTGCTCCGATGCCGTGTATGTGCCCATGGCTTCTCGCCTATTTATTACGAAAATTCACAACAGCACCCAGGCCAAGCAATCGTGTTGCTGCTGCTAAGCGAAAGCTATTGTTGGTCAATGATAGCCAGGCTAAGTCTTTCACTGCTCGCAAGGTTGAATGCAAAAATTGTGGTGCTTCTGTGAACCTTCAAGGAGAAGGTGACTTCAATCTTACCATCTGGGATGCACATAAGGTTCAATGCATCAAGTGAGCTTCGTTTCCTTGTCTCTCTTTGCATGTGAAATTTCTTATCGTCGTTCAATGTAGATCCATTCCAATTTCCAGGAGTGACAGCATTAACTCCATTCCCTTCCCTTCCCACTTCTCTCGGCCCCCTCCTTCGTCGGCTTCGACTACCGACACTCTTGTCGTCGATGTCGCTACTGCGCGTTCGTCCCAGGGTTTGAAGCGTTCCCGCGAAGAATCGGATGTCATTCCCGCAGAAGATGCGCGACCTGTTGCTCGCCCAAGGACGGAAGGATATCTACCGCCGAAGATGGAACCTCCTAACACCCTGATGGGCTGGTTCATGCTTCCATTCCATTCTTTCGTCCGTGGCTTCAAGGAGAGTTTGAAGGACAGGTCTTAAACCAAGACGCTCAGGACTCTTCCCACATGTTTGTTTTTGTAACATCTCCTGTCGATCCTTTTTCTCTTGTTTTTTTCTTCTTTGCTCTAATTTTAATTCATGCCATTGCTTGACTTGTTATTGAAGTTTGGCCTGATTCTGCCTGACGAAACAACTGTTTAATCGTTAATGTTCAACTTACTTTCCAAAGTTAGGATCTTCTTTTGGATTTGGTCTGGAGCTTGAATCCAGGGTCGACAGCGACTGTATCTTGAGACCGCCCATGAAGACCCCACAGGCCTAGGATTCGGCTCAAACGAAGTGCGGCGGTGAAAAGCGGTGAATGCGGAGTACGGTCGAAGTTTTGGAACCCGTAGAACGGACGTTGCCGTGAGCTCCCCTCCATGAATTAGACTTTCCGTGATGCCCACCCTGCATCATTAATCATTGCTCTGCCCACATACACGCCCTAACGAATCAGCACGACCCAGTGGGCGCGATTTTCATCGAGGCTTTCTTCCTACGCAAGATTCGCCATCCCCTGTCCGCATGTGCGTTCCCTTCTATTCCCTTATTTCCGTTGCCGTGCGTGTTAACACCACCTTGTTAATCCAGGCCTTCCAGGCTAGCTTGGATTCAGTTGGCCAGAAATTCCGAGAAAGTGAAGTCTTTTTCATTTTCTGCTTTCTCGACGAATGTTTTCCTGTTAGTTTGCTTACGAGACCTTCCTTCTAGTAGGATGTTGATTCGGATCTTTCCCCTTATGCTGCCGAGCACTTGTAAGCGAGTCATCTTGCTACATTCCTGACCGCAGTAAAAGCTGAAAGAGTCTCCGCGCGGCCCCGATTGCGTTTTGCCCCCCTCGGCAAGTGGCAGTGAATGCACAGACGAATATGGACTTGCACATGACACGCCCCAGACTTCTTCCTCTCAGTAAGATAACTCCCTACCTCTGCTTTCATCTGAAGCTTACAGTATGTCCAGTTTGTCCAGCACAGACTTCAAGATGGAATTGATCAAGACCCCTGCGGAGAGGGAACGAGAAAAATCGCTTTTGGACGATCCATACGCTCGCGTCATTAATCCCTCGTTTGTTCAGTGCAGGCAGTGCCTTAAAAAGATCAAGCTTTCGTCGAAGAGCGCATATGATACTTTTCATTGGCGCAACCACCGTGCACGATGCATCAGGGCAATGAAGAAGAAACTGAAAACGGCAGCAACTCCTATGGTAAGCTATCCCCCATATGCCTTTACAATTAATTGGTTTAGTAAAGTGTTACCTATGTCAGGCCCCGCGACGCAGAGTACTTGCTACTGCTTCCCCTAAGAACACAGCTTCCCCGCGACCTCTGTATGAGACCAAACGCCCAATCACGCCTCCCCTCGTTTCAGACAGTGACGAAGACCAGCGCTCTGAACGGTCTGCAGAAACGCAATCGCCGACGACGTCAGCAAGTCCGTTGTTCCCCGACCCCTCCGCATTGACGCCACACATTGGCTATTCAGACCCCTCCAACATTGACGAATACCTGCTCCGGTCTCATCCAGAGTGTGTGCAGTCTGCACGACCCATCCATGTTGGCGATCATGGGCGGAATTGGAGCTGGTCGCAGCTGAAGCAGCCCCACTTCGCTGCCGCCCCAGTGCGCTATGCCGATGGCGATAATGACGACGGCGAAGACGAAGACGAGTCCATGTCAGTGTCACAGGATCATATCGCTGATGCGGACAAGCGGAGGCAAGAAGCTGCCCTCACACTTTCAATGCTTTCCCGCTCTCGTTGATTAAAACCGGCTCCCCTCTGCATGCTCTCACGTTTTCCTTCTCCACCACCACAAAGGCGCTTTCTCATTTCTTGTACATCTCTATCGCTCTCACCTCGCTATCACAGCTGTAGAATATCTGCACGCATAGGTCCAACTGCATACTTCCCTGTTGTAACATCAGTCTCATCGACATGCATCTCTACCATCAGTGCATCTTTATCTTCTATCACATATATCGACTTCAAGATACGCACATCCTGTACCATAGCCAATGCTCATCGACTTCACAACGTTCTCTATATATTTCATGCTATGCCCATCTAATATTTATAGAACCGCAATCTACCCATATGTGAGTTGTACTCGATTGTCGAATTACAACCTGACAACTGCAGTCTGAATCTGGAAGACCTATTTTGCCTCTATCATATACCCTGATACACTTCAGGGATCAGGTTCGGCCGTAAGGCAATCTAACCAGCCGCCCTCGGACGACGGTCGTCGTCGTCCGGTGAAGGTGGATTGACAATCCCACTTCTCAGCATTTCGATGGTCACAGGATCTTCTTTTGCTCGAGTACCGCTGGGAAGGCAGAAGCCGAAGATAAGAATTTGGGACGATCAGCCGGGTAGAAGAACTGACATTACATCTCTGGCCACGTCTCTCATGACCAGCCCGCTGGGAACGTCGAGCTTCTCTACACCTGGAATGCCATCGGCACGAGTGGGCCCGATGTTCAACAGCATTACAGGTTTCTTCAGTTCAAGGGCATGTCTGAGCAACCTGAGTCGAGTCGTCAATGTTCGATGGCATGACTAAAGAGTGACACTAAAATTAATCTACCTGAAAGCCGAGTATGTCGCAAGAGTCGTGCCCATTAGGAGCAACCTTTCACACTGCTCGACATCTTGATAACTTGAAATCAGACGTGAGCATGATAAAAATGCAAGAGTGGTTACAGGACGGCTTACGACCGCAGTTTCACTTCTTTTGGTATGGATTCTCCAAAGAAGATGACTTCGGGCTTGTGCTAGAGGTGGTTAGCATCCCGAACAAGCCGCGGAGAAATTCATTCTTACTATTGAGTTTCTGTGGTCCTCCAGCAAGCAGTCGGGGCATTCTGGAACCACGAAATCGTTGTATGAAATTCCAAGCTGCTCGACAGCAACCTGCAAGTGTGATAATATATATTAACGGCGTGCTTGAGGGAAATTAATATCGGCCTACATCGCCATCCGGGTTTGTTCTTGGCTGGGTTCCCGTGCGTTCGAGTTCTTCGGCATACTGATGCCATTTAGGATTTGTTGCAGAGAGCCATTCTTGGAAAGTATCGCGATCGACAGAGTGACCCCTATTGCAGTGCACACGCTTCCGGCAGCGTCAGCCACTTTGGACCCACGTGAAGAGCGAAAGGTCGTACATGAAGGGTGCCATGAAGTTCTAAGATGCTGTCTCGGATACGAGAAGAATTCCAACCTAATGCCGCTGTATTTCGAAGGGCTTTGTGATGAAGGCCATCGACGTTCTTCAAGAAAGGCAATTAATGGCTGAAAATTAATTATTCTGCCTTGAAATTCACCTGCGTTATGATACGAGAGAGATGGGAGGTGTATTGCAACGCTGCAAGGGCAAAATGCGTAGTGTTCGGTTGGGCATCGCGAACCGGTGGATAGCCTAGATAGGAGCGAAGCCTGATAGATATCTGTTCGACCGCCTCTTATTTTGAAAATAAATGGAGATAGAATCACCAATATCTTTGTCTAGGAGGCAGGTATGAGTTCCGACAGCACAGTGGAACGAAGTTCGGATCCCTAGTTCACCTAAATGCATGACCCTTCTCAGTAGAATCTATGAGTTCATGATAAAAGATAGGTCTTTATATTAAAATATCAGTATATGAAGGAACAGAACGCGAAAAATGTTGGAGTCACTTGTAGTTTGGGTTCATGTACCTCCCATCCTCGCCGCGATATGCCCGGATGCCTGAATCAACACTGACTCCTGCGCCAGTCAGAATAGCAACATTTCCGGATCCTATGAACTCCGTCAGGCGTTCTATTGCCTCTGAAATTGATTTTACGGAGAGAGAGGGCTCTGCGTTGAGGATGGCCTGTGGAATGCCGGGGACAGAAACTCGCATGTGACTGTAGGATGCAAAAGCCGGGTTATTGCGTCCGCTCTCTTCGTTCCAGTTATCCCAAACCATCACGCGTATTCCGATGAATCTCCCCCCGCAACAGCCAGGGACTCTGCAAACGCCAGGTTTTGCTCATTACGCGGTGGCTTGGTCGCCCTTCCACACGACCCGACTCGCCCTTGCTTCCGCGGCCAACTTTGGCCTTGTCGGTAACGGTCGACTGCATCTTGTTAGTGTCAATTCAAGCCCTGCTGGTCCACCACGATTGGGCCTCGATAAACAGTGCGGCAGTAACTTGATTCTCTCGCATTTCTAACTGAACGTTCAAGGCGTCAGATATGAAACCCAGGATGGGCTGTACGACGTTGCTTGGTCGGAAATTCACGAGAATCAGCTTGTAACCGCCTCAGGCGATGGTTCAATACGGCTATGGGATGTCATGCTGAATGTATACACGGCTATGTCTTTCTTACGACATCTTGTATTGATATTTTCTTTGTAGGATCTCCCAATCCGGGCATGGCAGGAACATACGCGCGAAGTATTCTCTGTGGATTGGTCGAACGTGAAGAAGGACACATTTGCATCATCATCTTGGGATGGGACCGTGAAAATAGTGCGAGATATATTCCTTTGCGCGTTCTGCTGCCACTGACACACCAGGTACAGTGGTCGCCTGACAGGCCACGGTCTATCATGACCCTACAAGCGCATCATTCCTGCGTCTACCAAGCAATGTTCTCTCCCCATCAACAAGATATTATCGCAAGCTGCTCAACAGATGGCACCCTCAAAATATTTGACCTTCGCACCCCATCCTACCTCAATACTGGCCCCAACACGAACACGTTCACGAATCCCATTTCGGCTGCCGTTTTGACCGTACCTGCTTCTGGCACAGAAATTCTATCCATAGACTGGAATAAATATCGTCCTATGGTTCTGGCAAGTGCTGGTGTCGATAAACATGTCAAAGTCTGGGACTGTCGCATGATCAAGCCCGGAGACGTTGCTCAGGTTGGAGGAATATGTGAAACTCAGCTGTTAGGACACGAATATGCGGTCCGCAAAGTCCAGTGGAGTCCCCACCGTGCAGATATCTTGGCCACTGCAAGTTACGACATGACGTGCAGAGTGTAAGTCCACAAATACTACGGCAGCTCCTAACGCGCTAATTTTTTTTTTCTTAGATGGACGACCACCCCGGCCCCGGGTAGGCCCCAGTTGCTACATATCCATGACCCTCATACAGAATTCGTTGTTGGTGTTGGCTGGTCTCTGTACGATGAAGGCGTATTAGCGAGCTGTGGGTGGGATGGCAGACTAAATGTTTTTCGTCCATAGTGGCAGTTTGTCCCGCTCCACTGCTAGTACTGAATATTAATTGTATCATTAGAGAATTTAAGACAGTCATAAACATAGCATCTTGACGTTGCACTCAACTTTTCAAGACGTTTCATGTTTATTTTTCTAGAGGCATAAGCTCCTTGGGTTTCAGCGGAATCGGGAAACCGTTGCTTGCTTCCTTGACACATATGTAAGCAGAGGACCCCCATCAATCATGGGTGAGATCATAATGATATAGGCCCTCCAATAAAGGTCTAGCTATCCAAGCTCATCTCTGATTTACGCAACGAGTACCCCGAATGTGTTCAACACTAATCCATTTGGCCTGGGTCACAGCCCAGCTCACCACTAATTAAAATGCAGGGGAGATTGAAGGAGCTCAGACGTAACTAAATTGGTAGAATGATGAGAAAGCTGAAGTGTCCTCAGGAACATGTTGGAGCAGCCTGAGGGTTCTTCGAGGCTCGTGAGGAAAAGAAAGACTGCGCAATTAGGAATAAGCGACAGCAGACAACGTGACACATGGTATGTGATTATCTTCTTGAGTACGACTACAACCCATGGCAAACTCAGCGGGACCGATGGGAATCGAGCTGACAGAAAGCATCGCAACATATCTACGAGCGAAGTTCAAGAATGAAATGGCGGGTGCGCCTGCTCGAGCGGCTTTCCCTGATCACTTCAGTCTTCTCCTCCTTCAAGAATGCGATCACTTAGTGAATGTTTTAGTAGCGGCTTACCGGAATAGGAGTGAGTTCCTTTGACTCTTTAATAGGAACATTAGTTAACGAGGAGATACAGAAACCACTAGCTGGGCAGTAGACAGTTATGCCGCCTACCTGGCTGATACGAGTCCGAAATCAACAGGGCGAAATGAACGGTACGAAGAACAAATCAAAAAAATGTATCCGCCGCTACAGGGCAGTGGATCGGAAACCTACGAGACGCAGCCTTTTGTGGTGGTAGATCTTGAAGGCAATATCCTCGTGTGGTACATGCCTGCTTGTTTGCTGAAACCCCGTCAGGTAAGGGCAATGTTGCTGCAATCAGGTATCGGATGACTTATAATCGCATTGCATCAGCTTATCATGTGGCAAAGTCTGAAAACAATAGAGAATTTTCTGACCGTGCTGCCTAACTCGAGCAGTTGGAGGGTTAATGACACCCACTATGCGGATACGGGAAGTTGCACGATTCGGCCGGGAACCGTTAGTGTGGCGCCGGCCTGGTATCAACAAGCACATGCGGTAAGCGAGTTCCCGCGGAACAGATTACAATCGGATAACTGCGCTCACAAGAATATAGAAATCTCACAGCATGGAAGTATCGGCCGCCCTACGCACAGATCGCGGACTTCGATGGCTTCAAGAAATCAAGGAAAGCTCGGCACTAATTGGCGCGGTCCTAGCCATAATCCACCCGGCCCTTTATGAAGCAGGAATACAGGCCTTAAGAACGATCGCTGCCAACCCAGAAATCGTCGAGAAAGGGGGAAAGCTGCCAGACGTACTGGCTGCATGGTCATCGCCATTTTCGGGATTGTCGGTCATCAATAACCGCCAGACTCCAGTCCATCGTGACAATGGCGGTCCTTACTACTCAATGGATCTTCTAGCTACCCTCGGTCCATATGTCGGTGGCACCATGGAACTACCGGGCTTGGGATGTCGGGTGAAATATGACTCTGGTACCCTCGTTGCGCTATGTGGGCGAGTTCTTCCGCACGGCGCGACGGCTCAGGGTCAAAGAGCCTGTTTTGCCTATTACATGCGCGAAAGTGTAATGCGTACCCTGCTCAACAAAGAACCGACATGGGTTAGCAGCGATATCATTGATGGGCTGTAGAGAATGTTGTATGGTCACTGCACAATGCCAATATAAGTTTATCGTGGATACAGGAAGTAAGGAAAATGTTGTGTATCTGCTTGGGAAATC
>JADNRV010000629.1:0-21025 GCA_015499995.1 Flammula alnicola
CAGTGGGCGGGCGGCGCCTTTTGATCAGTGTGAGTGGATTTTGGTGTTTTGGGCTTTTTTTTGAGGAGACTGACGTTTTTCCCTCCTTCAAACAGCTTTCTGCCTCATCATCGACCTCGCGGCGGGCGGGACGTCGGGGTGGTTCCCGGATAACAAGGGCGGGAAGCCGTAGTTTGATGGCTCGTTGAGTGCGTACTTCTGCTTTTTTGCTGTGTTTTCGGAATTAGATTTTTTCTCTTTTCGGAATGAGATAAGGAGGAGGAGAGCTGACGTTGGTACTTTATATAGCCGCGATGAGGGTACACACGCGCAGGATACGTGGGCTGCGATGTGGCCCGCGAGTGCGGATGACAGGGCGTTTAGGATGCGAGTTGGCTTGGCTTTTTGTTGCCTTTCTCCGTTTCGTTTCGTTTCGTTTGTTTGTCGAGCGTGCCTTTGGGCTTGGACTGGCGAAAGCGAAAGCGAAAGAGAAGGAGGACATGGCTGACCGTGTCTCTAACTAAATTCTAGTGATTACGTGAAGATGTGGGAGAAGTGCAAGTAGACAAGACGAGATGGGAAGGCATAGCAGGGACGGAGTGACGTTTGCTTGACGCGCACGACGCCTAGCGCAGCTTTCCCTGTCGATTCTTGCTTTTTGGAATTGTTGGCGTGGGTGGTGAAGCAGATGGTTCGTTTCAGCTGTCAGTATCATCCATCGTGCATCTCGGTACAGAGGTTCTGGACCGCGCTTGGATGCAGCTGAGTCTGCGTGCAACGAAGAATGATGAACGAGCCATACTTAGAGAACTTCAACAAACGCACGGCGACTCTGGGCACGGACATGGACTACTTGGTTATGTAATGTTTTATACATGAAACACGTCGGTGCATTTTAGTTATCCAGTTTTCATACCTACATACATACAGTAATACATATACACGTACACGTACATTGTTAGACTGTCAAATATTTATAGGTGCCCTTGACCAGTCATCATATGAATACTAGATGCATTTTTTGGCGCAGAGGGCTAGTTGACAAGGGCTTTATTTCTGATCAAGGGTAAGGATCCGGAATAATGATTTGTGCGAATACAGGGGGATTTGTCAGACATGGTCCGGGAATTGGGAAGCGCCGGATAACTATAAGTAAGCCTTCTCAAATCTTGACAGTGGCGCCCATCCTCTGACGATTCGTTCATTTTCTTTCACACACCAACATGGCTGCCCAGATCCCCAAAATCAAGCTCAACAACGGAGTTGAGGTTCCCATCATCGGTGAGTATCCTCAGACTGGAGCTGGCCGCTTATGGATAATGAGCATGAACGACCCATTGACGTTCAACATCGTGCCCTGTCTCACCCAGGTACTGGCTCGTACGCAGATCCGACACCAGAAGACCAAGCAAGAGTAAAGGACTGGATTTTGACTGCGCTTAAGGTGAGGCGTCTATACAGATGAACGACCGTGATACTCAATATACTGTTCGCACCGTGGCTTTGCTCTGCGTAGAATGGCTACCGCCACATTGACACCGCCGTCCTTTACGGTAGGAGGTCCATGGGCGTATAATTTCCTTTGTCTAAAGGAATCAGCACAGGTACCGAAAAGGTTGTTGGAGAGGCTATAAAGGCGTCGGGCATTCCGCGCGAGGAGATTTTCGTGACGGCGAAGCTTCCGTGAGTCAAGCCTCTGATCGGACATCACGCAGCATCTCATAATAACTTTTCGTTCCACTGTAGACCTAATCATTTTGAACGTGTTCGAGAGTCTTTCGAGACTAGTCTTGCAAATTTAGGGACAGGCTATGTCGACTTGGTAAGTTTGGCGATGATTCCTTTCTCTGTTCAAGTCCTGGAGTGTGAATTAGAACCTCAACAGTATATGATGCACTTGCCTCAAGCTATCGTTTACGAAGGTTAGTCTTGCTTTATTCAGGACACAAGCTTTGACCTTCATATGTATCATCATGGAAATGTAGAAGGAACATTTTTCCCCCAGAACCCAGACGGCACAGTCAAGACTACTGACAGCGTGACATTCAACGATGCTTGGGCCGAAATGGAGAAGCTCCTGGATACAGGAAAAGTCAGGGCTATAGGCGTTAGCAATTTCTCAGTCAAAAAGTTAGTACGCACTATCGTTTTGTTGGCCGTCAGTGCCATGATATTGATGACAACTCCTTTGCAGTCTTGAAAAGTTGTTCACGACTGCGAAAGTGGCCCCTGCAATGAACCAGGTCGAGCACGTATTTCCTTCGTTCACTTATGATTTTGCTAGTCGTAACTTTGATTCGCTTGTTCATTTATAGATTACATCCTTACCTCGCTCAAAACGGGCTCCGAGAATATTGCGCGAAGAAGGGCATTGCCATGACAGCGTATACGCCGAGTGGTAAGCGCACCGGGATCGTTTTCACATATCGACTTGTATACTAATGTGATCTCTAGGTTACTCGATCGTTCGCAGCGACCCGTTGATCGTGAGCCTTGCTGATAAGTACAAAGTCACACCCACACAGGTGATCTTTGCCTGGCACCTCTCGAGAGGTACTGTCATTGTTCCGAAGAGCGAAAATAATGAAAGGCAGAAAGAAAATATCAACGTGGGTCCATTAACTTTATCTCAAACATAATGTATAAAACAAAATTTTCATTTGTCAATGAATCTGTAGATTCCGACCCTTTCAGAGGAAGATATCGACAAGATATGGGCCTTGGACCGTGGCGAGCGACTTTGTGGCAAGGTCGACGCAAAGACTGGACAACTATACGGGTGGACATTGGAGCAGTTTGGTTGGGAAAACTACCACCCGAAGCTTCAAGTTTAAAATGGTTGACATATGGGACGAGTCATGACGCGGAGTCCACATACAAGTCAGCCGGTCCCGGGCGAGAAAGACTACTAGAGAAAGATGGGGAGAATTCTGGAAGGAAGAAAACAGGATAACGAATTTGCATGTATGTGAACATGGAGTGTATGCAAGATAAGGATAGCAGTGTTAGCGCTAAACAATATATTAAGCGAGACACCTAGATAAGGCTAGTGTGGCGTCGCCTGCGGACAATCTAACTGCCAGTTGTACAATCGAAATTTTTCCATCACCTTGGTCCTATTTATTATCTCTTTAACTGTTACTAAGGCGTATGTAGCTGTGTTCTTCTCTACCTCGAAGTTATGTAGAGTGCATATTGGTGTTTCTCTGTTTTAAGACTCTACTCGCCATGCCTGGGAAGGCGCTACAACTTGTACATAAGTACTCATATGTACATGCTTTGGATAATCATTATTATCTGCGAACAAAGTTAAACTGACATGAAACGCTGCACCCCAGAAGCGCCATGCGTACTGTATACAAAATAAATCTGTATACATACACAAAGTGAATTGCAGGGCCTATCAGGGGAGAAAGGGAGGAAGGAAGTCGCTGTCAAGACTGGGCACATCATGTCTGACAATGCAGCAAGGACGACAAAGGTGCCTCTGAGTAGGAGGAACGGAAAGGGGGTAGAGTGGAAAGATATGAATCGTTGTCGTTCTCCAATCTTCATCGAACCTTCCTTCGCCTGGATGCTGGCCCATCTTTCTTCTGCGCTGATTTGGATGATTTCTGTCTGGAGACGTCTGGACCTGCTTTCCCCATCCTCTTATTCCACGCACGCTGCAGCGCACGCTTCGTTTCTCCATCGGAGAACGTAGAGGGATCAAAGTAGTTCGCGGCGTACTCAATGAGCCTGTTAAGTATAACTGACTGAGATCACAGGAAAGTGTAGACAAAGGTTGGGTATGCACCATTCCGCTTTGATTTCCGACACTGTCCGGATGTACGGTCGCGTGGTCAAAACGAACTCGTTGAATAGGACCCATTCGGGTTGTGTATCAAGACCGCATGACGGATGCAGAGCCACGACCTGGGGTGGATGGATGGGGGTTAGGCGAGTCATTTGTATGACTGATGGGATGCATCCGACTTGCCTGGTTATCTTTCACCGTGATGTAATTACCCTTCTCGCCTTCTTTGTGCGCAACCTGCATGAAGAACCCACAAACGAGGGCTTGTCGGATGTTGACGAACAACTTCTTTTCGTCTTTATTGAGATGGCCTCGATATCAAAGCGCTCCATGATCCGTTTTAATTGACTACGAATGCTCTCCGCTTGCTGGAGTGCACGGAGAGAAAGGTAGTTGTTCCATGCCCAGTTCTTAACATGGAGGTCTGGAAGGAACTCGTCAGCCAAAATGGACGTGTCGTTCACGTATTGTGATGCTTACTCAGGACATACTGGTTGTAGACGTTTAGCAACGTCAAGTGGTCGCCATCGGGAACCGTTAGCAAGGCTTTGGCGGCATCAGCTTCTCGTCGCTGAGTAGTACCAGGAGGTCGCAGCCATACAATAGGAACTAGAAAGAAAGATGCATCATGAGATACCAAGATCTATGAACAAGATAGTCACCTTACCAGACATCATCGCGATGATCGTAAGTATTTCGTTGCTGCATTTGAATTCGGGGCTGACGATCAGCAGCTTCGCCAACTAGAGAAAATATTAAAAAGATGCCAGTTCTCTTTCATGTCGCTGGGTAGAGCCCGAGAACGCACCTGAGGATCAAGAGGGAACTCGGCCATCAAACCGCCTAGCGGTGTAAGATTTCCATCGTCATCGAGAGCTGCGAGGTAGTTGAGTAGTTCCAGAGCACGCATTAACGCCTCGGGTGACGGTGCATCGACGTAGTCGAAAGAGATCAAATCCTGTAAACAGTCAATATGGTGAGGTCTCCGTTTGCATCTACTTATAATACAATGAAAAGACACGAACCTTAACTCCAAGCTTTATAAGCTCTAACACTGTGTTGCTCAATTTACTGCGCAAGATCTCTGGCTGTGTCTCCTCCTCCAATTTGTTCATGTAATTTTTCTCCGTGTACAGCCGGAAGCACTTTCCTGGCCTAGTACGTCCTGCACGACCTGCACGTTGTTGGGCAGAGGCTTTTGAGATGGGGCTCACAAGCACGCTCTCGATGCCAATACGGGGGTTGTACACCTTTGGCTTCGAGAACCCGGGATCGACGACATACACGATACCATCTATTGTCAAAGACGACTCAGCGATGTTGGTCGAAACAACGACTTTGCGTCCAGGAGGACCACCTTTGATGGCGGCTGGAGGTGGGTCGAAGATACGCTGTTGTTGTTGACGTGGAAGAGAGGAGTAGAGGGGTATACAAACCAGCGGGCCAGCCGAACCTGGATCTTGGTTGATGAGGTCGTCCGCTTCCAGCTTGATTTTCCGGCACGCATCCTCGATCTCCGCCTCTCCCGTCAGGAAAAGCAATATATCGCCTTCTTCTTCAGCTCGATGGATCATGAGCGTCGTACGGATAGCGGCCTCCACATAATCGGGCTCTGGCTCTTGGGTATAAAGCACCTCAACGGGATGCGTGCGTCCCGGGACCTTGAATAAAGGCACGTCAGTGTTCGACCGCTTGCTGAAGTATTTTTGGAATTTGAGGGCGTCGAAGGTGGCGGACATGATGACGATTTTGAGATCCTTGCGCTTTTTCGCGATACCCTTGAGGTGACCCATGAGGATATCGGTGGCGAGTCCCCGCTCGTGAGCTTCGTCGAGAATGATCGTCGAATATTGCTCCAGAGATGGGTCATTCATGGCTTCTCGCAGGAGCATACCATCGGTCATGTATTTCAGGAAGGTGGTGCCCGGATCTGTCATGTCCTCGAAACGAATGGAGTAACCAACATGCTGTCCCAGTTGCACTGCACAAACATTAATTTGAGACTACGATCCAGATGATAAAAACGTACCATCCATCTCATCAGCAACACGCTTTGCTACAGACATCGCCGCTAGTCGTCTCGGTTGCGTGCATGCAACGAGCTTTCCTTTGGTGTGGGGTAGGTCTGAAAATGCAACGAATTGAGGAATCCTACCAGATATAATTCAGTTCTGTGCAGAATGCAGCAAACATGGAACGTACTGTGTCGTTTTCCCTGAACCTGTCTCTCCGACCATGATAATGACCTGATTTTCAGTGAACTATGCATAGCCATTAGCCTCATTCGGATCCTCAACGAGAAGGGTAGGTCCATCATTAAAGATAGGAATCTCAAAGTCCTCCTCAAGACGTAGAATACCACGACTCACGATCTTGAGAAAATCGCCCATTTGTGCGAAGACTGGGAGCTTTTTCCGTGCGTGCAAGATCTTCTTGTATTGCGCAGAGTGTGATTGCTTCGTAAATGGGTTTATATCGCCGTCCTAATGCAATATTGAAGAAGAAATCCACACGAACATGCTGCAAAACTTACCATGACCTTTCTGACTTGGTCTGCCTTGACTTTCCGGGGCATAAATCCATACAGAGGTTCCTTTGCTGATGGATCGGACCCTGCTGGTGCTACACCCCGCAGGTGCGCGGGAAGGTGCGCAAGGTATGGGTTGTCTCTGGGCTTGGAATTCGACATAGTTGATGTCTAAGAGAGTGAAGGTGACTCGTTAATAAACTGAAGCGCTTCGGTTGACAAGGGCTAGTCATGTGGTACATGCTCACCCACGCGTTTCGACGTCGACGCTCGTCGACAACCGGTATATGAGCCCAACTTCACTCATGAACGTGTGGTATCGGTTCCCAGTAATGCACCAATGCCTGGCATCAAACGAAGAATGTCGCTGACATATCGCGCATTCTGCAACCCAACGTTGGACGGGCTGTGGGGTTCAAAACTCTTGTTCAAAATATTCCCAGGTTCCAGCCTTAGGCCCGGCGGCCCGTACTTTATAAATAACGAGCTAAGTCTCCAGCTTCTCGTGGTTATTATTGGGTTCATGTGGGATGCACGCTGACATATCATTGAAGGCGACGGCCAGTAGCCACCACCTGGAATATAAGCCTTCTCAAACCTTGACAGTTGCTCCCATCTACAGTCAAATAACACTATCGCTCTGACGATTTATTCGTTTCTTCGAAGTTCGCATACTGCCATGGCTGCCCAGATCCCCAAGGTCAAGCTCAACAACGGAGTTGAGGTTCCCATCATCGGTGAGTAACCTGGAACTAACTGCTTATGTATGATGAGCCGCACGTCTTATTGACGTTCAAATGCGTGGCCTTTCCCGATCAGGTAGTGGCTCATATGCGCCACCGAAACCAGAAGACCAGGCAAGAGTAAAGGACTGGATTTTGACTGCGCTTAAAGTAAGATTTCTACATGGATGGAGCACTATTAGGAGAGATCGGGTTGCTTACAATACTCCTCGCCGTCTCATCTTGGCTCTGTCTTGCCCAGAATGGCTACCGCCACATTGATACCGCTTTCGATTACGGTAGGAGCTCAATGGACACATAGTTTTCCCATCTAAACAAATTAAAACAGGCACCGAAAAGGCCGTTGGAGAAGCTATCAAGGCGTCAGGCATTCCACGCGAGGAGATTTTCGTGACGACGAAGCTTCCGTAAGTTATGGTTCTCTGGCCGGGCACCATGCAGCATCTCATGCTCAAAATTTCGTTGCGTGGTAGGTGGAATCACCTCGGTCGTGTTCGCGAGTCTTTCGAGACCAGTCTGGCAAATTTGGGAACAGGCTATATCGACTTGGTAAGTTTTAAAATTATTGATTTCTCCGTTCAAGTTCAGAAGCTACCTTCAACAGTATCTGATGCACTGGCCCCAAGCTATCGTGTACGAAGGTTAGCCTTGCCTTACATTTCATTTAGAAAACAAACCTTGACCGTCATGACAATGTAGAAGGAAATAGTGCACCCAAGAACCCGATGGCACATACAAGACTACTGACAGCGTGACATTCAATGACGCTTGGTCCGAAATGGAGAAACTCCTGGATACAGGAAAAGTCAGGGCTATAGGCGTTAGCAATTTCTCGATCAAAAAGTTAGGATGCATTATCCTTTTCTTTGCCGTGGCTCCTGATATTGATGTCAACACTTTGCAGTCTTGAAAAGTTGTTCAAGACTGCTAAAGTGATCCCTGCAATGAATCAAGTCGAGTACGTATTTCCTTCGTTCATCCATGATCTTGCTAGTGGTGAGATTGGCGTTCATTTATAGGTTACACCCTTATCTCGCGCAAAATGGGCTCCGAGAATATTGCGCGAAGAAGGGCATTGTCTTGACAGCCTATACACCAAGTGGTAAGTACACCCGTATCGCTGTCCTATACCGGCATGCATTCTGATTTAACCCTCGATAATATCAAGGTTACTCGGTCGTTCGTAGTGATCCATTGATCGTGAGCCTTGCTGAGAAGTATAAAGTTACGCCGACGCAGGTGATCTTTGCCTGGCACCTTTCGAGGGGGACTGTTATTGTTCCGAAGAGCGAAAATAACGAACGACAGAAAGAAAATATCGCCGTGCGTCCATTTTTATCTCAATCACACTACACCAGACCTTCATTTATAAACGGTTCTGTACTGTAGGTTCCCGCGCTTTCGGAGGAAGACATCGACAAGATATGGGCCTTGGACCGCGGTCAGCGAATTTGTAACAAGGCCAATGAGAAGACTGGACAAGTGTATGGGTGGACATTGGAGCAGCTTGGCTGGGAAGATTACCACCCAAAGCTTTGAACTGACGGGCAGAGCGATGACGCGGAACCACACGAGTCAAAGGTGAGAAAGAGAGGAAGAATTCTGGCGGGAAGAAAACAGGATGGTGAATTTGAGATATTGTAATTTTATGTATGTACGTGAACATATGGAAGATAAGAATCGTGTTGTTCAGCCCTTAAGGAACCATATTAGGTGAGACAACCAGATAAGGCCAGTGTGGCGTCGCTTGTAAATGTTGTGAACAATCTAACCGTCATTTGCACAATGGGATATCTTCCATCACCTTGGCTATTTATTAATATCTATTGTCTAACTCCTACGGCCTAAGGATTAGTGCCCTTATCAACCTCGACGCCATTGATGTCAACATCGATTACAGGATTTTCTTCCACTGGGCCCCAGGAGACTATTAACTCATCGGGACTTCGATTGGGAGCTGGAGATCCTAGCTTTATTAGAGCATGATCCTCTCATACATACACGAATTACGTACTGTTGTATTGAGTAAGGTTTTCTTATCGAATGCCAGCTATCCTCCAATGAAGGTCACCATGCCATACCATCATCATGCCATCGAAGTCTGCGAAGATTCACAGTTGCGGCGAGTATCCTCGATTGCATTAAATAAATTTTTAACTTTCTCTAAAATGAATGCCCTATACATAATGCTAGTCCTGGTATGCAATTTATAACGAACTATTGTGTCGGAGGCCTCAGTACGAAGTGTGATCGGTACATAATAGTAATTATTGGGACAGCAACCGCAGTATACGACCTCCGTATTCTTCGTAGTATCCACTCATCGATATGGATGGCAACTCTTGTCTTTTGAGAGAGAGAGAGAGAGAGAGTTGGGCATACCGGTTGAATCTAGGCGGCCTATGATTCGGCTCTAGATAGTGGGTTTTTTTTTTTTTTTTTTTTTGATTCAACAAACGCCCCCGTGTGGCTGAGCCATATGGTAGGGTAAGTACGTACATGTAATCTAACTGTCTATCTAGTTGTCAGGCAGGTTTCTATATGCAACAGCAGCTACGAGCGACGCATAGCGTCACTCACAGCGAGCCCCCGTAGCCCGCATGAAATATGTGTATGAATGAGTAAAAGCCTATAATATAGTGGATAAGGTATGTGAGTAGGTGTGATAAGGTAGCGTATTTGTGTCCCATGTGTGTGTGGACACTATCCTTGGGCTCTGGCTGGCGGTGGGTCGCCGTCGTCGTTTACTTCTGGTATCGTCCCGAAAACTGACCGAAAGCGGTCTGTTGTTGCAATGTACTTGAATAGGCTGGGTAAGTATTTCTGTTCGGAGAGCAATTGCGCTGTCTCGAGTCCGTATCGTCCGCCCCCTGCCATCATCTGTCGCCTTGCGTTTTCGTGCGCTGGACATCGGATGAGGTAATGGTGTACCGTCTCCTCATGTTCTCTGCAGCATGGGCATGTCGGTGCATCTGCCTTGCCAAACCGGTGTAGGTGCTTTGCTAGTGGAACATGGCCGGAGCGTAGTTGGAAGAGAATACTGGCCTGTTTCCGTGTGAGGGGCGCCGTGAGTTTGAGGAATGCCCGCGATGGTAAGGTACTGTCTATCTGTGAGATGCGTGCATGTCGCGTCGACTTGATCCATGCTTTGCGCGCTAGCGAGTTGAGTTTCTTGCGATAGCGTTGTTTGACGGCTGATTTGCTGTGGGTAGCGCCTCCTGTAGCGGCTCTGGAAGTGTCCGGCGGTTGCTCGAGTCACCTTCTGCTGCTTTCTTCGCCTCCTCGTCGGCTGCCTCGTTCCCTGCGATGTCGACGTGACCTGGTGTCCATCGTATCGTTAGGTCCAGTGCCGGGTGCTGTCTTTGTGCCATTGCCAGTTGCTCGTGGAAGATGTCGATAATGTATTGCGAGGGGCCTGGTGTGATCTTTGTTGTCGCTGTAATGGTCGACTGATTGTCGACTCCTATCGTGGCCTTTCTTACCACTCTCCGCTCCTTCATTAGCAGCTCCAAGCCCAGCGATAGCCCTACCCCTTCGCCCTCATAGACCGTGTGCACCCTCTCCTTGCCCAGGTACATTCTCATCGACCTTTTCCGCTCTCCGTCACGGAATAACACCGCCGCCGCTCCAATCCCTCCTTTGTATCCTGATCCGTCTGTGTATATTTGTACCTCTGCCGCCTCTGCCTCCTCGTCCGCTATCGCCTGTTCCTTTGTATCCGCTATCCGTATTTTGAAGCTCGGCGTCCATTTGGGGGTCTGGCGTGTCGCCTGTATGGTCTCCATTTCTTTCGGCCTGATGGAATACGTGTGCATTAACTCGTGTAGTGGTGTGGGGTGCTTTTGACGTAGCGTCCTGCTGCATTGCGGACTGGGCCATATAGTGGATGTGTCGGCGGCAGTGTTGCGAGTCGGAGGGCGGCGTCATGTCGTACCTTGTCTACCAGCAGGTTAAAGGGTAGTAGGTTAGCATGGACGTCCAGCACGTCTGTCGGGGTGGTCCTCATGCCTCCTGTTATCATGATGGCTGCCTTGCGCTGTATCGACGCCAACTTGTTGATCTGTGCTCGTCCTGCCTTGGGCTCTCGGTGGGCGCCGTCCGTGCGGCGATAGGGGGTCAAGAAGATGTCCGCCGCATATAACATGCGCGGTACTGCTATCCCGAGGTATAGCCGTCTGACATGTTTGAAGCTTACGCCGCCTGATGGTCTCGCAAGACGTCCAAACTGTATCATCCAATCCTGACCCTTCGCCAGTGCCGCCGCCTGCTGGTTCTTCCACTTCAGTTCCTGGTCTATATGTACCCCCAGAAACTTTACAACATCTTGCGGTTTGATTCTGTGCCCTTCCACGACCATGGTTGCTCGGGGTGTTGGTATGCGTTTCCGTGGTATGAATGGATGTGGTATCGTGGTGCGTGCGGCGTCCAGTAGCTGAAACTTCTCGATGCCGAAGGAGCAATTGTGCTTTCTTGCCCATTCGAGTATACCGCCTTCTCGAGTCATCATGTCTTTCAGCTTTCTGTGCGTTTCTGCGAAATCCTTCCCTGTCGCTACCATCGCAACGTCGTCGACAAAGACGAAGGCCCACTCGCCATTTCGCCGCACTGGGACGATGAGAATGCCTGTGTTGTAGAGGATGTAAAGAATGAGTGATTGTGCGTCGCCCTGGTCCAGGCCGTTGTCAATGATGAACGTCTCTGATCGGTAGTCGTCGAAGACCAGGCTTGTGCGGCGTCCGTCCAGCCGTCTCCGAACCCACTCTACATGCTCCACTGGCACCCCTTGCATCCGCAGATTGTGCAGGAGGACGTCCACTGCTACACTTGGGAACGCGCCCTTGACATCCAGCAGGAGAACCGACGCTACCTCCTTTTTCCTCCAAGCATCCTTGATGGTTTTGACCACGAGGTGTATTGAGTCAGTCGTCGCGCGTCCCGGCCTGCCTCCGAAGTGGTTCTCTGGTAATACTCCTGACACCTCCGCCATCTTCACTGCATCCTCTGTTTTGCACATGTTTAGCACCCGAGCCATCCCATCCGAGAGCACGATGGGCCGTAGATAGTGGGTTCAATTTGGCAGCCCCGACTCGGATAGAGGTATTGTATCTAGTAGGGCCAACCGTTTAAATAATGCAAAGACAAATTGGCCTACGATCACCAGCGAGGAGCATCAGTACTCGTCAATGCCTGAGCATAAAGAACGTAGTTGAACAGGAAAAATTGATATCGCAACGAATGAATTTTGAGGTAAATACATATTTATCTGAATTGGGTCCAATGTATTGTTCTTCACGGCCCACCCGCCAACGCCAGAATGTTTGCAACACCGTGCTCTGCGGCTGACATAAGCATACCGTGAGGATTGCCCGTCGGAAGAGAAGGGATCTTGGAAACGCTGTTTGTTAGCCATGAAGTGAGCATAAGTAACGAGGAAATTAACATACGATTGATGCCTATGAGATGTCTAGATGAGTCATTGCATTCGCATTGTGAAAGGAAAAAATACTGACATCGATAATGAACAAGTTGTTGGTACCGTAGACCTTGGTGTTTTGGTCGACGACTGCCTTTCCTTGCGTACCTATTTGACAGGATCCAACCCAGTGATTCGAATCGAGGTTTGCCTGTCGTACGTTAAGCGGATTATGACTACAGGTATCTAGAGGTCTTTAACTCACGGGAGAGTAGTTGTTGACTGTAAACAAACTTGTAAATATAACATGTTCGTCGTGAATGAGAAGATCAAAACTAACCGTAGTCATTGATGGTTGTCTGGTTGTCTGGAGTGATGAGGGTCAGGCCGGGAACTATATGGGCATGGTTATAAGTGAAGAGTGGGCATTAGAGAACACTTGACATGCCAAATTGAATGTTTGCCACAAGGTCATTAATTCCCTGGATTAATACTTCCTTGTCAATAGGGTCGACGAACCAAGGGTTGACTATCGGTAGGGCGGTAAGAGCTGCATTAATGCCAATTCGGCCTCGGGACGTAATTCCAGTTGATCTATCACAATCCAAAGTCATAAGGCTGAAAGTGAGTGGTTATAAAAGGATATACTCACAAATAGGTAGTGATTGTCATGATGTTGCTGGCGTTGTAAGGGTAAGTTGTGTTCACTGACGCAGCACCAGGACGTGCGGTTCCTTGCAGCTGAAGGTGCGTAACTCATGAGACTGAGAAACCACAGCTCAAAGGAATTTCGAGCGACATACGTATCGTGTGATGCCATCTTTACCCGAATAGGCTCTCCAGAAGTTAGCTCTAATTTCAAAATGAATTAATACCATGTCAAAGGGCACGGAGACTCTGGACAAACCTAGGAGATGCCTGTGCGAAGACACCAGACTGGCTTTTGATGTATTGGGCGGCATCGGCGGGTCGTGGGTCAGTCCAGACATCTGCCCAATTTTCGTATGCATCGACCGAGGGATGAGTAAATACAAGCTGTGACATTTATTTGAGCTTCATGGTAGCAATGAGCATGTAATACGGAGACTTACATTGATAGAGGGATTGTCGGAAACCTGAAAGATTTGTCAGATATCCTGTTATGCATGAAATGTATAGAACTTACATTGTATCCCACGGGCAAATTGATAAACTGACTGGCGGGAGGGAGATTAGGTCCAGCTACTGGATCATTTTGAACGAGGGCGAGCATGTCAGAGGGACCTATTCCACTTCGGAACAGAAGTCGAGGAGTCCCATATGATCCAGCAGAGAGAATGACACGACCGTTAGGGTTCAGAGGGACAAAACCGTTGGGGCCGATCGTCGTATCATTCGTTTGAATACCTGTGATTTGACTTCCATTACGGACAACGTTGAGGACTGTCGTGTATTGTTTATATGTGAGATTTGGCCGGGCGACAGCTGTCTGGTAATATGTTGCAATTGGGCCTGCACGCTTGCCGTTCAAGAACTGAAAGAGCCAAGTCAATAAATAAACAAATAAATGACAGTTCATGGTTCAAGACATACGTCGTAGGCGCTGTAACCGTAGACGTGGTCCTTATAATTTGGGTTGTCGTTGATGGTAATGTTGCTATATCCTTGAGGTATCAAGAGTTGTGCGGTGACATTGAAAACTTGCTCAAGATAGCGCTGTCCGTCGGTCGATGGATGGTCGGTCGAGGGCAGGCGAGCCGTTACTTTGGCAGTGTATGGAGCGTGATTAGCCCATGAAGACGGCCAGCCAGCTGCTGCGGAGAAGTCGGAGGTTGTGGGATACCAGTAAAGACTGAAGTCGATCAGTACAGATATTTATCATAAGAGAAAGCACGACCACATACGCTCCGTTGATGGCAGTCCCTCCACCCAACAAGCATCCTGCGAATACGGTGATATCTGAGGTAATTGATAAGAAAGATTATAGTAAACAAGATCTGCAACGTAAAGTGTTAATTTACCTTTGCACCACCAGAATGGATTACTATCTGTAAACATGCTTTCTGCGTAGTGCTTATGTTAGAAAACACGAACGAAAGAAGAAAGCATTTCGGAAAAACTCACCGAATAACCCAGGAACGTCAAATTTGGTGAGCTGGAGAACAAGAAATAGTCGATACAGGAAGTTCAGAGGAAGCGCAGGAGTATGCGTACATTGGTTCCTTGGAGCCAAGTAGGCTGATAGGTACCTCCGGTCGAACCAAGACTAGGGCCTCCACGCTCAACCAGCAAAACCTTCTTTCCGGCCTCCGAGAGACGATCGGCAGTAATCAAACCACCTGGTCCAGCACCGACGACGATATAATCGTAGGGCGTTGCCTAGAGCTAGCAATTATGCGGTGAAACGAGAAGGCAGACAATTTCAAAACTCACAACGGCGGTTTGGGTGGGACCGCTCGTAGTAGTAGTAGGAGGCAATGTGGCTGTTACTGTGCCTCCTCCCGTTCCACCACTAGCCCAAAGTTGGTACTGTGCTGCGGACACATGGGCCTGAGAGTAGTCAAGCCCGAAGAAACCGACTAAAATGTAATCGAGATGATGAGTTGTAAGAAGGGCCTAGAAAGTTAGGCTTACAGTCGGTGTGCTCTACGAAAGTGCTCTGTGGATCCGATGGGTTATCTACAGCCAGCGAAGACCACGCCCAAGCTGGGACACCAAACGCGTCGGTGGGAATGCTTGAAGTTCCAGAAGCAGTAGACCAAGCTGCGAGGCAAATTAGTTACTGCGTTGCTATGGATTAGAACATGATTTACTTACTAACGCAATTCTGGCAACGATAAACCCATTTCCAATGCGTAGCATTTACTTTAGAAGAAGGTAAATCAGTGAGAACTGGTCCTGTCATCGCCCTAATTTATTGACGATTCGTCAGAATCTAGCATTGTCATTAACGAGTCCAGACGAACGTAGGAAGATCGTAAGTCCTAAAATATTGTGGTGTCAATTTATACGTCATTGAAAGAAGGAAGCAAAACTTGCGTCGTGTATCGGGCAGAACGGACAATTTGTCCAGCATTTGGCCAAGCCACGAGCAGGAGGTTGTTCAGCATGGCTCCACCGGGAGAAACACCAGCCCATTGTGTTGCAATAGGTGCCACGATTTCACCAATAAACTCCGTAGAGTTGGAACCAGTCTGAACGAAAGGAGGGAAGACATATCCATATGTCACTCCATGAGCAGCTTCCGTGTAACCGAAGAAAGTTATGCCGTTGTCTGGGTCAACGTAGGCACCACCAGCCTGCGCGAGAGCTTGAATTCGAGAGTAAGTCATTCCGCTACGTACGGAAAGATCGCAGAGACGTACCAGAGCCCACGAGGGGAGAATTGCCAAAGCAAGGCGCAATAACATTGGCCTGAGAGACGGGGGAACTAAGGAACTTTTGGGGTGGAGGTCGAATTATATATGCACGCAAGACCGAGCCGTCCGGTGGCAAATAGGTAACTGAAGTCACGTCAAATACTCTCTTCCATTTCGCCATAGTTAACTGTGACGCGTAATTCACGAGTGCAGAATGTAGAGACTTGCGGCTAGTGGTCGGAATGTATGTTACTCGTGACCATTGACTTGTAGGTGTCATCTTCTGTCGCTCGGATAAATTGCAGTAAGGCTGGGGCAATGACGACTTCCTTCGTGGATGGTTCACTAAGGCTTTTCCGTGTCCGTAGAAAAAATGGAATTGGATACCCCAGAATAAATGACGTGGCGAGACTGAAGACAAGGAATCCGAAGAACGGCCGCGATATAACCCGGTGGATGATTTAGCTACGAGAAAGCTGCCGGATTGATGTGAAAACCAGGAAGAATAACATCTTTAGCAGTTAGAAGTGAGAGCTAGCGCCCCGCAAGCGAGCCTGAGTGCTGGAATGATCGGCTTCAGGTTTAGGATCGTGTCACAAGATGCAAGTTCACCAAATAGTTAATCCGAGTCTCCGTCATGCTCAAGAACAATTCTGCGGATTGCAGAAAGAATCATACTATGTTCCTGGATCTTGGGGCTGTGGGTAATAGTAGATAGAAGGAGCGGCAACTTGAAATAAGCAGTCATTTATTGTATATGAATAGAAATAACAGGATTGGACAGTACCTTGTTACCTCTTGAAGATGCCATATAGGGCACTTTCCGCGTGGTCGCCGTGCGAAACTGTGTTGAATTTAGGGCCCTAGCGCCTCTCCGAGTCCTAGGGCGTATGAATCTGATAGGCATGTGACGCTACCGAGGACAAGAATCTGAATGAGGTCTGCAACTATAGTAAAGCAACTCTGCCTTGCCGATGATGATTCCACAGCAGCACGCAGTTGTGCGCAAAGACGTTTTGGAGACTTCGAGTCCACTGTGTGCTGAAATATGCCATAAGGATTTTTGACCTTCAAATGAATGGTGTTTTGATTGGTAAAATTATGCGCTCACTGATAACGGGAAGCGATACTAAATGGAGCGCATGCGTGTTACAGCTGCTTTCATAACGATAGCACCCATCGAAGGGGCCTTGCAAATACCGTTGTCGATGTCCATCTATGTAAGCTTGTCTTCAACAAGAACGAAAGTTTTTGGGAACCCATCGTTAGGAAGTGGGCAGTAGACTTGAAAATTGAAAGTTGCGAGACGACTCGTGTCAGGTCAATGAGGCCTAAGCGCTAAGCACTTGTGCAATGAATGAGTATGCTGGCATAAGACCAGAAGTTTGAGTAGACCATGTTTGAAGGCAAGATACAAGAGGTAAGTAGTATCAAAATTCAAATTGACAGAACAGGGTTGATTGTAATGGATTATTTGTCAACGGCCTCGGCTTCCAACTTCTGTCCCTGGTCGCCGTTGTTTCGAAATTGCTCCTGCCTGGTTCGCTGTTGACGACACCGACGACGGCGAAATTCGTTTTGCTCTGCGGGCCCGCTTTTAACTGGGTGTGGTCTCCGATAACCGCGTGTCATAGCCAACTCAGATCAAGACGCGTCTTTTTCGTCTTGACTTGTCTCCCCTTTCTGCTCTTTTATCCCTCATATACCATTCCTTGACGCAATACCCTGCCCTCAAGACATCAAGCTCGAGTCAATTGAGCACGACGCGCTGTGATATACGACGAAGCCCTCTGAACTCTGATTATCTGGATCATGTCGGCCTCAGCTTCCTCTTCGACTTCATCACCCCCCCCTGCAGCTGGTCCCAGCAGTCAAGGCGCTAATTCGCTCAGCGAAAATGGCGATGAGAAGAATAGGTGTGCGATCAGTCATCTCTAGCTATATCTTCCCTCGTTAATCTGGCTCATAGCGTGGTGATCAAAGTTGGAATGGTGGGGGATTCACAGATCGGGAAGACGAGCTTGATGGTGAAGTATGTTGAGGGCAGCTTTGACGAAGACTATATTCAGACGCTGGGTATGTCGACGTACTCAATTCTTTCTGCATGCGCAGCTGACTGGCGAGGAAAAAGGCGTCAACTTTATGGAGAAGACGATATCTGTTCGGCGAACGACCATCACTTTTTCAATCTGGGACTTGGGCGGCCAAAGGGAGTTCGTCAACATGCTTCCTCTTGTGTGTAACGATGCCGTCGCGATCCTATTCATGTTTGATCTCTCGCGAAAATCGACACTCAATTCAGTGAAGGAATGGTATCGGCAAGCACGTGGTTTCAACAAAGTACGTTCTCTTTCACCACGAAGGCCTCTTTCGCACACGATTCCTTCACGATTAAACATATTGATTGACTTATTGAATCTTCAATCAAGAATGCTATTCCTTTTCTAATCGGCACAAAATTCGACCAGTTCGCGACGTTTCCACGCGATGAGCAAGAAGAGATCACGAAACAGGCGAGTCCACAATATGACGCGTCCATTTCGGGTGGCTCACTTGTACAATGCAGGCGAAGCGTTTTGCCCGTGCTATGCATGCATCGCTGATATTCTGCTCGACGTCAGCCTCAATAAACGTGCAGAAGATCTTCAAGATCGTTTTGGCAAAAGCATTTGATCTTAAATGCGTGATACCCGAGATCGAAGGAATAGGGGAGCCAATTCTGGTCTACGTTGATGTGTAAGGGATGTGTTTCCCGAGATTCCGAGAGGAACAATGTACAGCGTGGGAGCTCCATTATCTGATACCGACGGGATAAAGGGAAGAAAAGTTTGCGGTATGTCTTCGTTCCTGCATCTCTTGCGCGATTACAACTGAGAAGTCATCCGCCTATCTAGAACCGTATATCTCAGACGCATGTAAGATGGGGCGTCAACCCCATTTTTCTGGCCTTTCAGAGCTTGAAACCAAAATACTTGGATACCAAATTCCTCCTTAAAAGGAAACGCTTACCATTCCCCCATTATTGCACCTTTCATCTCCTTCGTCGGTATTTATACTCTCTTTTACATCACATATTTTTCTCGCATCCCTTAATAGATTACCGCCTCTCGCGTACCTGTCGTTTCTTTTGGTTTTCTCGTCGTCTGTGCTATCGTAAACATCCGTTGTGCTGCATCATACATTCTGTTTCGTTTGACTGTCTTCTACCCCCTCTTTTTATTCCATTCCTGGAGGAGATCGACATCCCATTGTCCACGGACTTCGTTTCTGCAAAAAGTGGATGTTCAGCCTCATCGGTCACTCACACTCATTGTCTAGGGGAATCTCATTTATTTCCTATAAATATACACTTTTCTCCGCTCTGCATCTGTCTTCGCATCCGAGTACATTGTACACCTTCATGACATTCTTTATCCCCATACTATGCCTCTGATAATGCATGTGAACCGTAGGACCATTTTAGTCGTTTCGATCGCCAGCATGAGGACTTTGTATATCCGAACCTTTCAAACGTGTGGCCAAGTAAGCGACAGCACATGAGTACAGGAGTCATTCGACACCTTCCGCTGCGCTTTAAGTGCCGTCGCGGATAAATTTCGATTGTTGCTGCAGCGATAAAAATAGGCTCAATAATCGTGGTCAGGCCCACATAAACGGTGTTGGAAATTGGTTTAGTCCGTGTATTATTCACCTTATTATTCTGCATTCCGAAGTAAAGCCAAAGTAATTGTGAGAGTCAAAAATAGAGTCTTAAAATGGCGTCCGTTATCTTGAGTTAATAATAACAAAGTGATTCTAAGTATGCAGACCGCCGACTATTAAGCTCATGGCGTTCACAAAAATATCGACAAGGGAGTTACGAACGAGAATCTGGCTGAACCCAGCTCGAGGTTAGAGCGTCAAGTGAGGCGGTCTGATTTCGAGAGAACGGCGTGAGTGGAAAGGTCGTGTGAGTTGCCAGTTGGTTGCCACTGAGAAGCGGGCTTAAATCCACAACCACCATTGGCTGAAGTGGCTTGTTAAATAAGGCCGGCGGAGACCTTTCTCGGAGAAATAAACGTAGCGGACACATATTTATATGCGAGTGCCGCCGATTTAGTCCTGGGGCCTGCTGTTGGGAGACAGTCAACTAAATCAAGCTAGTCACTGGACAGAGAATGACATACGTAGCAGGTAAATCCGCGTCGAGTCCCTGTTCAAGCAGGTCGACATCTTCCAGCATCTTGTGAACTCGCATGCCTCCTTTTCGACGATACCTGGTCCCCGAGAGTACTAAGTCTGAATCGAAAAGAACCCATGTTCGGCTGCACTTTTAAAAGGTCGGATGCGGAGGGTACATCTACCGGTAGATAGGCCACGGAGAGAAGCTGAGTGAAGGTACATGCAAGGGGATGCAAGGGGAGAAATATCAACCTGAAGGTCCTGAAGCATGGCCAGCGAGGGCCAGCGACTTCAAATGAGTCACTTATAAGGAATCTCTCCCGTGAGCCGCGTGTTATGTTAACTCCGGTTAACTCCGATTACCAACAACTTTGTCATGACAATGTTTTGATTCCTTTTCAGTCTGACTTTCTCCTTCAACATGTCGCATGATACACAAGTCTGGCTAACAAACCCTAAACGCTTCTTGGGCATCATACGATATATACTTTCCATGTGATCCGCCATGCTTCTATCGAGCCTTGATCTATGGATTTCTACAAGTTTGGATATACACCCGTACTTTCCGTTTCACTTTCCCTAGCTTGACCAGGAGAGCAAGGGCCCAAATGGTCTCTCTTCTGTTATCTAGCGACGATACACCACTGTGCTAGTTGCTCCGATTACTTGTTATCTGAAACCTTTGACTTTGAATGCCTTGACGAGGGTCTCAGAAAGCCAAAAGACAACGAACGACTAAAGCTCAAGAGAATATCACACTTGTAGTCGAGTATGGCCAATTTAGAAGAATCTATCTAGGAACTCTGTCGTTGAAAGCTGGCCTTGTCTCCAAAAAATATCTTCATTTGACGCATGGGCTACCGTCGGCTGATTCGGTATAATTGTGGCTGACTTGGCTGGCCCGCACATACTTAGTAGCAAGGAAGCATCTGAGCCACCATGCGTTCTGTTTGTCTGGCCACAGGAATCAATGGACACCGCATGCATTGGTTAATGCTCTCTTCTCTTACCTGCCTGGGAGCTTTCTGTAAAACTACAAATACCCTACGAAGAAGACATACCTAGTTT